>JARHVA010004511.1:752500-790000 GCA_037957365.1 Torreya grandis
TGGATATGTATAAAAACACCTTAAAACCCATTACCAGCATGTTCCTAAGAAGAGCACCTACTACCAATACTTTGGCACTAGAATTCAAATAAGTCATTAGCATCAATAGATAGCTTAATCTATAGACACCTGGGATACATAACCTTAACAATGGAATCCCAATGCCCAATCTGATACCACATATAAAGTAGAATGTTTTAGCCTACAATAATAATTAGTTATACGTGTTACCTCCATTGACATAAAAAACGCAATCAAGCCTCAAATATATAAACAATCATGTGACAAATAATAGTTACCAATAGAACCAGCATGCAATTACACTTCTTACAACTATTCTAAAAGTTAGGGATTCCACAAAAGTTGAATTGGATTCTATCCAAAACATGGTTCAAAAATTCAGTAATGATTTTTTGAATATGTAATGAAAACTAGGTAATACCAATACTCAAATGGGTAACCAAAAGACTAGGTTCCTGAGATATAAAAGGCCATTCAATAGGCCTACAAATAGTGTGGATCAATCTAGTAGACTCCCAGAGATTAACATCATTGAAATAGCCCTCCCTAATTGGTGTAGGATATATATTACACCCTAGCATGGTGAGCTCAATTGTGTTGAATTCTATACAACATTCAAAATCTTTCAAAGGGAAGTGACTAGGTAGGATTAGATGAATAATCTACCAAAATCTCATCTAGACCCTAGATTAGTTAGCACAGCCATGTTCTTTGAGACTCATGAATTCTCCTTCCTAAGAGAATATGATAACAAACCAGAAGATAATTTAGAATAAGTTTATGTCTTTCAATAGTTTTAGAGAGGTTCATACAATTTGAGGAATAAGCAGCCTTTGACCATATTGACTCCTCCAAACACCATAGAGATTCCACCCAATCCTAAAGCAAACAATAACCCACCCGATCTAAAAGGGAATGGCCCATTACTAAGCATGGAGGACTCAATCAAATCTAGAGGATACAACATTGAAGATATGAAGAAAATCAAGGAAAATAACACACTTCATGAATTATCCCAAATCATTGAACAAAAGGATTTTTCATGGAAGTCTATCACTGGGAAGGCCCTTGTGGACAAGACTAAGATAGCTTCAGATAAAGCAAGAGAAGCAAAACTAGCTAACACCAATGTCATCTATAAGAGTAATCCCAAAGTGTCACCATTATTTCTAACATTTAGAGCATTTGATAAGAATATTCATAATTTTTTGATTGATTATGGATCATGTACCATAATTATGCCTACTTTAATATGTAAAAATCTTGGTCTTACTCCTAGTCCTTCAAAAGATTAGTTTCTCAGCTAGACAAGATAGTAGTACCAATAGTAGGAGAATTGAACAATGTAATATTCAAGTAGCATTATAACCCAAAGTCTAGATGACCATCAATATCCTAGTGGTGGACATACCAGAGGGATACAAATTATTACTGAGTAGACACTAGTCCAAAATGATTAATGGATATCTTTCAACAAATTTCTCATATATCTGGATACCTTGGAGAGACATTATAAAATAGATCAGAATTGATAGAAACACTAGGATGAAATATCACATCATTTAATAAAACATCAAGAATTAAGAGGTAAAATATGATTCTTCCTCATTAGGCATCTATACTTTTACTACTCATAGTTTAGTGCTGAACCTAGAACCTAAGGGTTCAAACTAACTACGAATAATGCATTTTGATGGAGCCAAGTCCAAGCAAGGATCAGGAGTGGGAATTGAGATGATTGATCCTCAAGGTAATAAGTTTTTAACCAACTATAGACTATAATTTCCCTATACAAATAACATAGCTAAGTGTGAGGCTCTAATATTAAGACTATAGTTTGCACTGAAGAATAATGTAAGATAGATAAAAGTGTTTAGCGACTCAAAACTAGTAGTCCACTAGATAAGAAACAAATACCAGTGAAAATTGTATTATTTGTATAGGTATAAACATAGATCATGGGATTTAATTAAAATATTTGAAGCTTTCAACATAGTAGCACTCCTCAAAGAGCAAAATTAGGCCACTGACTCACTAGCTACTACTGTTATCAATATGGAACCATTACAAGAGTCTCAGGTAAAGAAATTCTCCATTGAGTTTATTCTTTATCCCTCTATTTTATATAATGTACAAAAAAATTAGATCTTCATTGATGATCAATAGATTATCTAATTCTTAACTAATTTAGAGAATTTTAAGTCCCAAATCATTAATGATAATGATGTCAATCACCTTTGTTAAGAAGATGCAAATAATGAGGCATCCTCCAGCTTAAGGAGAATCAGATACTAGTTGGCTTAGTATCCTTATAAAGGTCATTTGACTTAGATTCACATCCATAATAGCTCAAGAAACCCATATTTCAAGAAAGAAAATCTAGGAGATGAGCATAATCCATGTTATGTCAATATTGGTCTTAGTTGTACTTCTGAGGAAAGATAGTGAATGATGGATTTGATCTATCAGTACAAGGATGTTATCACTTGGGCATATGAATACCTGAGATTGTATGACTCACAAGTTATCACTCACACCATTCCCCTCAGGCATGATCATAAACCATTTAAATAGAGGCAAAGGCTCATGAATCCCATCCTAGAGCCTCTTATTTAGAGAGAAGTGGAGAAGTTATTAAGCACCAAAATTATTTTCCACATATGGAACTCCACCTAGGTGGCCAATTTGTTCCAAGTAAGGAAGAAGAATGGCAAGATCTGATTATGCATGGATTTCAAAAATCTAAACAATGCTTCTAAAAAGGATAATTACCCTCTACCATCACTAGATGAGTCAATGTATATTGTAAGTGGTTCCAAAATGATGTCATTTTTAGATGGATTTTCAAGTTACAATAAAGTATTAGTGTAAGATAAAGATAGGATAAAGACTGTGTTTACCATGAAATGGGGAACTTATGCATACAAAATGATGCCATTCAACCTAATCAACACATGAGCTACCTTTTAATGCACCATGGATCACACCTTCATAGGATTGATTGGGAAATGTATAATTATTTATATGTATGATCTCATGGTATTTTCAAAGAATATAAAGGATCATATAGCCCACCTATAGTCTAAATTTGAGTGGTGCAGAAGATTTGATATTTCACTAAATCTAAAGAAAAACATATTTAGAGTCATAGAGGGAAAATTATTTGAGCACATAATCAGTAAGGATGAGATAACCATTAATCTTGATAAAATCCAAAAAAAATTGAAGATTCAACCACCAAATACTAAAAATAAAATAAAATTGTTCTTTGTAAAGATCAATTTCATCAAGAAGTTCATCTCAGGGTTCAAAAAAATCATCAAACCTCTAAACACCATGCTTGAGTAAGATGCCAAGATAGAATAGAAAATTGAAGCCAAAAAGTCTTTTCAAGACATTAAGGATGTGATATCACAAGCTTTGGTATTAATCAATCTAGACTTTACTAAGGATTTATATCTATATTCCTTTGTTTCCAAACACATAATCATTGTTGTAATCATATAGAAGGATGAGATAGAACATCTGATCACCTTCATGAGTACAAATTTGAAGGATCTAGAGATGAAATACTCCATGATTAACAAGCAAATATTTTCCCTTATTAAAGTAGTGAACAAATTTAGACATTACATTTTGAGGAATAAAAACATTGATATCATCTTGAATCCTATTGTTTAGCTCACCCTATCACAAAATGAGCTATGGGAATACTGAGGGAAGTGGATGGACAAAATCCAAGAGTTTTACATATAAATTAGGCTTGCAAAAATTATTAGAGGACAAGGCATTATTCAACTCATGACTGAGCTTGATCCCTAAATCATTATTGAGTAGGTATGTGAAGTATAAGTCTCTAAAGGTGAGTGGTATGTAGATATAGTTTAGTACTTACTTATAAGAACTTGTCCCTTAGAATATAATACAGAAAAGAGGAGAGATTTGAGGCTTAGGGCTGCTCATTTTATGATCAAAAAGGGAATTCTCTATAGGAGGAACTATAAAGGTATATATCTTAGATGTGTAACTACAAAAGAGGCCAAGAAGATCCTAGAAAATTTACATCAATAGATAGGTAGTGGTCACCCAGTTGGTAATACCATAACCCACAAAACTTTGAGGTTGGGCTATTATTGGCCAACTATTTTCAAAGATGCTCACATGCATGTCAAAACTTGACAAAAATGTCAAATTTTGGCCAAAAGAGAGGTCCATATAGTTATGCCTCTATAGCCAGTTGTTGAGGGAAAACCATTTGCACAGTGGGGCTTGGAATTCATCAGTGTAATCAATCCAAATTCCTCTATTAGACATAAATTTGTGTTAATATCTATAGATTATTATAATAGGTGGATGGAAGTAGTTTTCATAAAGAATAGTAGAGCACAAGATGTGATTCACTTTTTGGAGGAACACATTGCTACTAGATTTATCATGCCCATCTCTCTAGTATGTGATAATGGACCAGTATTTATATTATCAAAATTCAATGAGTAGGCACATGACAATCAAATAATAATTAGGTCAACTTCTAACCACTATTCTCAGGGGAATGGATTAGTTGAGTCAAAAAATAAAAGCTTGATTGAGGTAATCAATAAGTCAATAGGGGATAAGCCTAGAGACTGGCATAATCTACTGAAGTACACTCTTTGGGTAGACTAGACAAAATACAAGCAAGCCTTAAAAGCTTCACCTTACCTATTGGTATATGGTAGTATACCAATTTTTCCTATCACATTGAAGTTTCCTACTTATCAATTCATATAAGACTACATGGAGGCCAATGATAAATCAAAATTAAGACTCCTTGATATAATAAAGATGGAAGATTCTAGAATAGAAGATTTATATACATTCAAAAAACACCAAGATGTAGTTAAAAGGTGGTTTGATAGACAAGCAAAAATCAAAGTATTCAATATTTTAGATCTGGTGTTACTATGGGATAAATCCCATAAAAAGAAAGGAGAACTTGACAAGTTAACCCCATTATGGATAGGACCATATCAGATTTTAGAGATCATGGGCAATAATTCATTTCATATGAAAGACCTCTAGGGTAACGAGCTTACGTATACATTTAATGGACAGTTCCTAAAACATTACTTCAGCGCTACCCCATCCCTAGATATTACTGATTGAGAGGATTCAAATGAGTTTAGACGTAGGACTAGAGTAGATTTTATGCTTTCTAGATTATATTTCCAAGTTTTTTAGAATATGTTTCAAAGGTTTTCTTAAATTAGTCTTTTTTGCATTCAGTATTTTTAATTTCTAGAGTAGTTTTTTGCTTTCTAGATTAGTTGTTTTTAATTTTCTCTAATAACTAGGATTGTGTATGCTCTAGTTATTACTAAAATTAATTCAAAACGACTAAATATGGGACTTGTGAAAAGGGGAAAAATTAAAATTCTAACACATTTGGAGATTAGTATATAGTTTGGGAATAATTTTGTGTTTTAAGTCCATTAGAATGAAGATAGGCAATCAAAAGTTATTTTAGATGGTGTCATAATTAAATAATTTTATCAGGCATGTGAAAGCTACTCTCATAGTATTTAAACAAATTTATAAAGTTCTTTTTTGTTTCATTAGATCAAATGCACTTATCAAGATAATACTTGCTAGAAATGATAATTTTGGGTCTAGGTTTGGCTGGAAAGTATGTCCTAATAATGATTTGTTTATTAATTATACTAGCTCACTAGGGTTCTTTCTCTCTCTTTTCTACTGATCTGAACTATTAAAAAAAAAGAGAGAAAAAAAATCAATGAGTTTAAAATAATAAAATATTTAAAGAAAATTAAATGAAAACGCTCACATGATGAAATAAGGTCAATGTATCACTCATCATGGTTAAATAAAGCAATTTAATGAGAAGGGGAAGGATACCAATGTATCTTTATAGGGGCTATAGATGCCTGGATGGTAGTAGAACAATGCCTGAGCTCCCTTTATTTTATTGCTTTTATAGATATTGAAACAAAACTTATAGCCTCATCAAAACCTCAGAATATTCATCACAGTAAGGAGTAAATGAATTACACACTCAACACACATAGGTCCAAGGAATGTGAAGGTAAGTATGTTGAATGAATTAACTTAGGAGTCTCTTTCATGTTTCTAATTTAAGTATTTTTTATGGCACATTTCATGAATGATTTTGGATTGAAAACTAGAGTTCTAGGTTCTCAAATACTTAGGAGTATTCCCCTTGTAAGTCACCATTTATTTTACCCAACACCCCTCTTTTTTTTGAAGGAAATGGGGACCCACCTTATTCAAAATATTATCTTAGTTGGGAATCCCTTTCATGGGTTTTATGCAAAATTTGGAAATCTTGGAATTTTTACCTTTTTTAGCAAATGATATTGGCATTATGTTTATTTATGAGAATAACTTGTATCTACAAATGAATTCTTAAAGCTAATTCCTTCAGCTTTTGTGAAAATCTATCTATCAGATGTATTATTTCAGGAAGTTTTTGGTCCTACTCTCTTTGGGCTTATTCTTTTAAAAGCCTCATCTTATTAGGAAATTATTACATGATCCTTTTCCAAAATAATTCTTTTGAAAGAATTTAGCGTATGGACCTTTGGCCTTAAAATATTTTAGACCACATACAAATATCCCAAAATAAATTCTTGATGGATTATCCCTTTGATCATTTTCAACCTATCCTTCAAAAATTTTGAAATGACCCTTAGGCATACAAAAGTACCATTTAGAAATTTTGGAAGTGCCCTTTAGCCTTTATGAATTAGACCCTTTAGGAAAAAATTTCCCCAAAGTAGACCCTTCAGCTTCCATCCACCTACCCTTTGAGACCCTTCCAACTAGCCTTTCATCCTTTCTGAATTAACCATTTTCCCATTCTTGAAGATTTCTTTAGGGCACATACCCTTTTATTTTGTGTGGCCTACCCTTTGACATTTTGTAATTTTCCTTCAGAGATTTCCCAAGTTCCCTTTATATCCCAACCTAGCCCCCAGGTTTTGTGGGAGTGTCCTTCAAATGAATTTTTGTGGCCTTTTTCCCATCAAAATTTCTTTGACATTTCTTGTGATTGCCCTTCACCCTTTCATTTAAAAATTTCTTTTATACCTTTGACAATTCCTTTAAACATGTTGTCTAAAATAAATCCCCCTAAAAAATTCCTTTGGGACCTTTTAAAATGACCCTTTTCCCTAAACCATCCCCTTCAAACTTATTATTTTGGACCTTTTATTCCAATTCAAAATCCTTGAAATAATTCCTCTGAACCTACCCTTGAATTTAAAGGCACATACCCTTCAGGTTTTGCCAAAATTACCCTTTAGGACCTTTAAAGTGACCCTTAGATATATGAAAGTGCCCTTTAGAGATAAAAGGTGCCTTTCATCCCCCCAAGCTACCCTTTTAGAAGTTTGGAAATGCACTTTGACATTTACGAAGTAGACCTTTCAAGAATTTTGTCATGGATAGAATGCCCTATGAAGTGGACCCTTTAGACCAAAACTACCCTTTGAAAAGTTTCGAAGTACCCTTTAACCATGAAATAAACCTCTAAAATAATTCCTTTAGAACTTTCACCTGGTCTCCTTCAAAAAAATAGTTGTAGACATTTTATCTAAAATAATTCCTTTAGAACTTCCACCTAGGTTCCTTCAAAACAATAGTTGTAGACATTTTATCTAAAATAATTCCTCTGAAGGAATTATCCACAAACATTGACCTAAAAAGCACCTTTTGGATGTTATACTTTTTAAGTGCTTTGTTACAAGGAATTTTATTGACATTAATGCCATACTTAGTAAAGATAAAATATTTCCTATTTGATAAATACTAAGCATCCCCACCAACCCAGACTAACAAGTTTTAAAAGTAAACATTGCATATTTAATATTGCACAAAATTGTAATCGATGCATGATCTTATATAGATAATACTAAGCCTTCTTTTTTGGGAGCCTTATTACAATCAGCATAATGACATATTCTATGAGGAAACATCTCTATATTATTGTGACAAATCAAAACCAATATGGCTTCCCTACAATGCCACAAAGAGATTTTGACCCCCATAGGTGTATCCAATAGCACATTCATAAATTCAATATCCTTTACTACCATTAACCTTATTTTTATGACTTGCTTTTCTTGAATGGTGCATTAGATGAAGAAGTCTTAGAGTGAGCACAAATTGTTGCAATATAAGATGATCCAAATAGAGCCTAGTATCTCTGCTAGGGAATTGGATAGTTGAATAACCCTTTTTAAGGGATGGTAGCATTCAAACTTTTGGAAATGGAAGTCTAAAAATAAGGAAGCTTCCTCATCTCAATAAATTAGTCAAGAGGGAACTTAGGCTCCCTAAATTAAGTGTGCTAAGAGGGGGATAAAGGGGATATCCTATCAATTTGGACTCTAATGATGAGGGGATGCCTGTTACTAGCACTATTTAAGTCCCTATGGCTACCCCTAGTGTCTCTACCATTTCATCTATTGGGGTAGCTACTATACAAGTAGCAGCATCTTCCTCCCACAACTCTCCCATTTAGGGAAGGACCCCCTTGGTTTACACTAGGAATTTAAGGACTCTTACAAATAGCCCCACAACACAAATATATCAAGGATTTCACATTCCACCTCCAATCTTGTAGTTTCAGGAAGGGATGAAGTAGTCATCAAAGACCTAGCAAATGATTTAGATGAAGAGGCTGAATTGGAAGAAGCGAAGGCTCTAAGTATTCATAAGGATCCCATTGAACTTCAATTTTAAGGTGCACAAGCCTTCTCCACTTTCCCTTTAGCTTTAATTTCTATCATTGATTCATCATCTATTTCTTCTATGGAAGTACCCACACCCTATACTACATCCACCTTCTTATTTCCTTCCATCTCTATCTTTATTCCTTCCATTTATACAATTACCATTGATGCCTCCACCATCATTAACAATCAATTTCCATCAGCCATTCCCTCTATCCCTTTTATTACTTTTTCTATGAGACTTCATCAAAATAAGGCATCTAGGAAGGTATAAACTTTCTTGGCTACCCCCCAACTCCATGTCCAATCTACACAACTCTCCCTTCTACTCCCCACTTCCACTTCTATCGAAGAAACTAAAATAACCAACACAAGCAGGGGGAGGAAGGAAAAAACTCACTTTTTTGTAGTCCATCCACTTCCTCAAGTTGGAGGAGTGGACTAGTCCAAGATAATATGGCCTTCCTTTCCCAATGTTTTAAACAAGGCTAGTAAGAAGCAAAAGAAGGAAAAAGAGGAGGTTGAATAAGAAATTAGTGTCACTACTAATCAAACACCTCTTAATATTCTACCTTAGGCCATGGATTTGAGGGGTCAAATTCCAACTTATAAGGTCACCAATATCCCCTATATTTCTACCTTATTTGACCCCCTAATTGGTTCTATCCAAAGAGTGAAGAAGAGAAAATTAGAGGATGACCAGGGTTCCAACATCATTCTTGAAGAGTGACAATTAGTGTTCTTCCTAACTAGGAGGCATAATAGGAAACTAGGGGATCCTATATATGAATAAAACCTTTTAGACTTGGCTTATAGGTACATAGCTAGCTCACTAGGAGCTAGAGGAGGAAGTGAAAAAATTATGAGCATAAATTGAGTAGCTTAAGGAGTAATCTAGTACAATAAACATTTATAAGAGTATATAAGATAATATTAGGAAAGATACCTCTAAATGTTATAATTTTATTGAAGCCATGGAATTCATGAAGGTATATATGGCACCTCACATGAGCTAAGTAAATCAGCTTTGTATTTCTTTAGCCCAAGATAGTACCAAGCTCAAGATGTTAGTTGCCTACTCAGGCAACTCATTATATAGCCATTTAGATATTATGACTACATTAGAGGTATCTAATGCCCTAAAATTGGTGGTCATTAGATGTGAAAAGGCTAAAGAGTGGTTAAAGGTAGTTGTAGCCTTGATACTAGAGTACCAAGCTCATGAGACCTAACTCCTTCAAATTTTAAATGAATTAAAGTTGTCTAAATCAAGGTATTTAATAAGAAAACTAATTAATAGAATAAATTTTGATAAAATTATCTAAGAAACCACTGATAATTTTAACCAAAACATACAAGGCTTAATAATAGAGAGCATAGAAGCATAGTTAGGCAAGGTGAGAAAGAAGGTGATCAAGGTGGAGATCTTCAAAGGTAAGTTCCAGGCACCAAAGAATGAACATATGAGACTCCTCAAATAGACTAAAAGTATCCACTAACCTTTACTGCTCAACTTTAAAATCACTCATCAATATCATGAAGTATCACATAAAGTCTATAAGGATAATGATTTGAAGAAGAAACAAACTTTTGGTAGTGGAGCTACACCATTAGTTTCTACTCTGACTTTGACTCCAACTAAATCCCATACAGCACTTCAAACCACATAGCCCTATCTTTGTGCATGTATAAATATTTAAAACATATATATATATATATATAGATTTTACTTGTAATTTAGATAAATTATTATAACATATTATCTTTATATTTACTTGTACATGCACACATTGCATTCTTTTATAAAGTCAAGTTGGTTTATTTGTATATTTTGAGCTTAAGTTGTTTTGATTGTAGTTGGAAATACATATTCTAACTTCCATATGTAACTACATACATAAACTTGGAGGATAAGGCAACCCCTCACTAAGCTCTACAAATATGATTATATCACCCACTTTTTTTTTTTTTGTCAGAGAATTTTGGAATACAAAGTAGGATCCATTTTGGTCATCAAGTAAAGTGTCTAACTATTTCCTTTCTAATGTTTTTTTATTAGTTGTTATTTTATTTGGTTGTTTGTTTCATTAAATCTTTGGTGTGCTAAAGTTGTGAATAGATTCTTGACTATTTTAATTGATATTTCAATCTTACATGTGCAATAGCTATTGAATATCTATAGATTATTGGTTGAAATATTTAATCTAATTTGAAACATATTTCCTAGATGTGTATTGGTGTTTTCTTGGTATAGTCTGCTGAGTGTGTGTTATCATTTTCTTAGATAATTCATTAGCTTAAACCATAATCTCCTAATTTAAGGGTGTACAATAGTTTCTCTGATAGGAAAAACCTTTTTTAAGGCTATTAGACTTCTTACACTTTCATTCCCTTAGATTCCCTCACTATGTCTAGCTACTATGAGCATTTGTTGTTAGTATTAGGCACCAATTTCAAGAAAACATATGTCTATCTAGAAACCAACCAAGGAAGTAATTCCTAAAATTCACAAGGATTTATATTTTTGCCCTAACTTACCCTCTTTTTTTTGTTATTAAGACCTGCTCACTCTATAATAAAATCCATCCACCCATCCAACTCACCTAAGAATTTACTCTAATAGGAAACCACACCTCTATCTAAAAAACTTATTAACAACCTGCATACTTTACTAGCTATTTCATAAATAGGTTGTCAAAGAATTCACACCTATAACTCATGCCTTAGAGTGGAGTTTATTTCCATTGAAATCCTAAAACATTATAGGCTACCTTGTTATGGCTATGGTGTGCATAAAAACTACATTAACACTCCCAAAGATGAAACTGGAGCTGGTGCAAGAAGAAAAAGAAGAAGAAGAAGAATATCCCTATGTCATAATATAGAAGGAGTTTGTTTCTAAGATAAAAAAGGTGGAGTAACTCTTTAAAAAACTATAGGATGATTCAAAAATAATTAATGCCATCTTCCTTAGCTTATCCAACTAGGCATCAATCATAGATGCATGCCTCAAATAGGCAAAAGAGAAGGAAAATCTAATGGTGTAGGTGTACTCTATGAGTAGGTTAGAGTGCATGTAGATAATGGGGAAGTTAAATTAATTAAGCACCTAGAAAAAAGACCAAGAATAGAACCTAGAAGCACTCTTACATGCCTTATAGACTAAAGCCTATGATCAAGGAGTAATCTTAGATGGGGGTGTGACAAGGGCTAAGGAAAGTCTAGAGGCCTTTAGGAAAGAAATAGATAAAATTTATGTGATCACACTTAGCACCACATCCATGAAAATAGATAATGTCACTAAGGAAATAAAAATCTCCATCAAGGGCTTTGAGGACTTTAGCATTGAGCTTAAGGAGAGCACACCTAAGTTATACATGCCTAAGATTTTGTTAGACTAGTATGAGGATGGACTAGCAATTTTATATGGGGTAATATTGGTTCCCTTATTTTAGTAAGTATGGGATTAACACTAGAATGATAGACACATCAATTCAAGGTGATCACCTAGCATGATGATTTTTATTTTGGCATCTTGGTTTCAACTAAAGTAATCAGTGTTTACCTTACACCAATTTACAAGTGGATAGATAATTCTAAGATTAATGGGGCATTTCCTAGGATGGGAGATATGTGGCCATCATAGTGTGAATGGAAAAAGGTGATGGAGTTGATATAATTGTCAATAAAGGCTCCATCTCAACACCTAACATGCACACTCCACCCTGGTAGAGATGTTCCTATAGAGATATAAAAGGAGCTCAAACGAGTGAAGAAAAGGATGTAAAATTGATGTAGTGAAGATATAGAGAATTGGTTTCATATGTTATGAATTCCATTAGACTTAGGAATAGCTCAGATGCCATGAAGGCTCCATTTATATATGTCCAAGCTCACCTATAAGCCTCTAGGTAGTTAAGTAGATTAAGAGAAGTATTTACTCTATTTTCATTGTTATGAACTCTATTTTATATATACTTTTATTAATGAAGAATGGTTGTAGTAAAACATAGTGTTTCTAGGTTGAATGTCTTTCACTTTGCTATTGAATTGTGTAATGGTTATTATGTTATAAGTTTTATACATTTACATTAAGACTTTTATTTATAAGCTTATAGTTTATGTCATTAATGGCATCCCTATGTTAAATTATGATGTCATTATATCTTTTATATCATCTAAGTGTAGGGTGAGCCTACACCAAATATTTATACCTTTGCTAGAGCATAAGCCTAGTATGAGTGCTTAAACTAAAAGCATCCCCTCGACATATCTAGTGCATATATGATGTTAGGCTTAGTTTATTAAATGATTATGCCAAAATGACTGTAGAATTAGTACCTAAATGGGTTTACACCTATATACCACCAAGTATATTCTATGAAAGGCTTATTCCAAGGGATCTAATTAATCCTTATTTGAAATGACCAAGTCCTATATTTGATAACTTGCACCATGGCATAACTAGCCTAATGTGAGCCTTGATTCCTTCTCAACTACACTTTGGGTGAGTACATAAGGATTATGCCTTATGTGAATTGATGTCAACATAGCCAAGTGTTAAATGTTTAGTGTATAAGTAATATCCAATGTTCATGCCTAGTTTTAAGAAGTAAAGAATCAACTAAGACAGCTGAAGGAGTGCCTGACTTGACTTTTCTAAAACATAAGTCATGGCAAAAATAATAAGCATGATCTTTGAAAATGGTATATTTTCACCTAAAAATATAAATAATGGAGTAGAAACATGGATAACACCCTCATTTTCAATTTATGGGAAATCTAAAAAGATGGTTGAGTACAAAAAATGTGATAATCATGCACTTGCACTATTAAAGCATCTTGCACTAAAAAATTTATCATTCATATAGAGGAAGTTAAAATTGGTGCATGGAAATACTAAAAAGTATTAAAGGATATATATGAAAAACAACCTACCTATAAAATTATTGATCTCTTATTGAAGTTGCTTAATAATAAGCTTAGCATTGATGAAGATTTATTTGAATATCTCTCTCGAACGAAAACATTAAAATAAAAATACTACACAATCGGTGGAAAGATAGATGATGACATGTTAATTTTCATCACACTAAATGGCCTTAGTGATTCATACACCATTTTTTTAAATGCTACAACTTAGTGATTATTATATAGGAATTTGACTCAAGAGAGGATGGTTAGTATGGTGTTAGTTCCAAAATGAAAAAAAATGAAAGAAACACACTAATAGCATAACATCTCTAGGCCTAAACACTAGGGAGAGATTAGTTAACAAAAACAAATGACAAACACAACTAAAAAGTAATGAATAAAACACAATAATTCCTTCACCTTCCTTGGATTCTCTAAATGCCTTTATAGTAGTGGCTTACTCAGTTTTGTGCTCATGAAGTCCTTGGCAATGGAAGCTTGGATACCTCCATCTCTCTTTGGCACCTTTGGCTTGTGTCTTGGCTTGGCTTGGAATCAATTTGGCATGGTAACACTAGTTTCATGAAGCTTTTAAAACTAATCCTACATTATAACTTTGCTTTCTCAAGTCTTAAAAATGATGTCGTAAGGCCTCCTATTTATTGATTTTTGCAAATGTCTAGAATCAACCTAAACCATCTATCTTGAGATGAAGATGTGTGGTTGAGGATTAATCCAATTTTTAGAATTAAGTTTGTAATTATCCTCATCATAACATTGGAATAAGGGTAAATTAAGAGTCATAAAGGGCATCATGGAAGGCATTGATGAGGCATGGAGGGCATGAATCTTGATATTTATGGCATTTGTGGCCTAGAGATGGCTTCCCAAGAAATGAGGTCACCTAATGATGCAAATATTAAATATTCATTTCTAAAAATAAGTATTCAACAATTTTCCATGGAATTATTAATTAGGCCTTGATTTGGATTAATCAAATCTTAAGCATGATTAAGCACTTTATGAACAAATTACTCAAATTGATCATAATGCCTTGTTATTGGTCCAAAATATGACTAGATTGGAATCGGAATGCAATGTTAGATGCATTGGATCTATATTCCCATTTAGGATGTTACCAATAATAAATAACAAATGCACATGTTTTGTGTAAGATATTTGATAAGAAAGTGCAATATAGAGCACCCAAGTGTAAAATTTGCATTTTGACTTGAAATGATCTGATCAAAGCTAGCTAGCCCATAAATTGCATTTCCCCTTTTAAGGATACCCTAGCTAAAATTAGCACTTGAATATGTCAATTTCACATCATTTAGCATGTTTTAGTATTTTTAGGCCAAATTATGCATTTTGGGTGGAAATTGGTCAAAACCCTGATTGGAAGATATCGATGGCCAAATTTAGGTGTCTACAGTTTGCCCCTATTTGGAAAGATGTTGCAAACCATAGGTAAAGCAATGCCTAATTAAATAATTAGAGATTAATTATATGCCAAAAAGAAGATGATGGTTGAATAATAAAGCTCCAAATGGTTTTGGGAATCCTATGATGATGCCCCCTCGAGGGAGTGGCCATCACATTTGTTGATGGATGGTCCCTTGAAAAGAAACAAGAAGAACAGTGGAATTAAATTATGGTTGAGATTAATCCAAATGAGAACATCATTGCATGAATTGATGTAAAAAAGATGTTGATTTTCCCAAAGGTGGTTATAATTAGGAATAAAATTCAAAATAATGATTTGCCCATAGGCAAATATAATCATTAAGTAGATCTAGATTGGATAAAACTAATGGTGTCCCAGTTAGGGATGATTAGCAAACATAAATCAAGGGTATAACCTAGAATACATATTAAAGATGAGTGGGTGAAAAGTGATGAAATATATGAATATAAGAATAAGTTTGATTAGTGTGAATGATTTAGTTGTACCTACCAATGAGGAGATGTTCATCTTGATTAGCAATGATACAACTAGAATGGTCAAATGAGTTATATTAATCAAGGTGGGTGGGAGGATTTGCCAAGGTGCCAAGGAGAAAATTCTATGGCTCCATTTATTTTAGACCTTCTTGAAGCTAATTTTTTCTATAACATGTGATGGTAGGCTTCATGATAGAACACCATGAAGACTTGGCCAAAATATGCATAAGGATTCACTCCTGATCCAATAAACACTCAAACATAATGCACCAATGATAAAAATCATGATGAAAATGTTAATGGATGAATATTGATAGACTCAAGAATAATTTGATCGAGGAATCACCTAATGAACACATATAGACTAAGTCAAGGCAATAGTGCTGGAAACAAAAAAATAGGCAAGCAAACAAAATAAAAATAAAAACAAAAAAACAAACAAACAAACAAACAAACAAACAAACAAATGAACAACCCAAAATAAACAAACAAACAAAAATCCTAAAAATAAAATCAAAAGAAAGCATCCTAATAATTACCATGCCCTAGTAAGGTGGATCAAGGATAACTGACTAGGCTTAGATAGGACAAATATTTTTGAATTTTTGAAATATTTGAATATTTTTGGCATTTTGAGGTATCTTAACTTGTTAGATAATGACAAGATACATGCTCATAAAATAGTGAGAGCATATAGAAAGGGGGACTAAGGTGACCTCAACATGAATTGAACATAACCCACATAGTCCTAAAATGACCTCAAGTCATAGTAATTCCATCCACACAAAAGGTGAGGAAAAACCAGCTAGGTCCCAATAAGTTCTCAAATCTAGCGAATGGCCAATCAAATGAAAACAATGATGGCAAGGTGATGTGGTAATACATGATAAATAAGTTTTGCCCCTAGTTTTCACATAGGTGGTTATAACTAGGATACAATGGCATAGTTCAATGATACTAATTTTCCCATAGGTGGTTACAATTAGTAGCAAGACTTGTGAGACACTAATTTGCCCATAGGTGGTTATAATCAGGCTCACATAAACAAACTTGATATAATGAAAGATATCTTACCAGATCAACTATCACATTACTTTCATAAATGATCATTGAAACATAGATTGGATTAATTCTTGAAAATTGATCAGAATCCTCTCACAAAAGGTGTGGGAAGAACCAAATGAACCAAGATCAAAATAGGATTGGGTAGGATGACTGAAAATAGGCTTTGGTCTAGATAGGAATGGAATGATAGGATGATATGGTATCAGTATAGATAATTATGGTTTGATAAATTAGATAAAATGGTAAGAGGGTTACCCCTAAGTGATGGGGTAAATGAATGGGATCTTCAGCAATGGCAAAAGGATATGTAACAACGGTAATGGCATGGTGCATGTTTTTGGCTTGGGTGTGGTTTTTTATTTTGTTATTCCTGTTGATGGGGAGATACATGTCCTAATCAATAAAAGATATAAATAGAATACTTTATCATGTTAATTTTTAGCCCATACCTCATCTAAATAAATACTCTATCAATAACTACATACAAATTTAATTATCAAGAATGTTTGTATGATCTTCATTGGTCATTGATTTTGACTCCTTCAAGTGTTAAGACAAAGTATCCTTATAGCCTATGCAAAGGAAAGTGTGGCCATGGATGGTAAATAAGGACAAATAATAAATGGTAGGTTTGATTATGAAATGGAATAGAAAATGATAATGGAATGTGGAATGGTAGGGAAATAAATGAAGATCAGGACTTTTAGTCACATGTAATGTTGTTGACATTGGATACAAAATAACTTTGGTTATGGTGGGGCCAAAGACTTATTCTCTTGATAAGACCACCAAATTTTTCTATTGTTTGATCTTGAGAGTAGTTACCATCTGATTAGGCTATATATAGGAAGTTCTTTTGATTTGATCTTTGATTTTGTCTTCATGCAATAGTGAATAACTTTTGTGCTCAACTATTGGTGCCTAAATGAGGTTTTCACCAATGAATTTATCTTGATTGTCTTATAGTGACTTTGAGAAGGTTTCACTAATGAACATTGGATTTTGACTTTGATTTTATTCTAGTGCTTCTAAAAAAATTTCACTAAAAGATGTTGAGTTCTAAATTTGATTGTCCCCTAGTGCCTCTGAAAATGTTTCACTATAAGAGTGCTCTTCTGCTACATGAATGTGGTCTTCGCCTCCTTCCTCTTCTTCAACTACTATGTCACCATGGATGAAATTCACTAAAGTGTGATTCTATCAATCCCAATTGACACTTATGGAAGATGGAATGTCAATAATATGGCTAACTTGGTTGATGGTAATGGCCTATGGAATGGTAATGGAATGGGGAGAGGCTGCATAATCTTTGTATAAGATACTAGGATAGCTTTTGTCGAAGCTAAAGTAATCATCCTCAAAAACTATATAAGGATCATAAATGTATTCAAATTGATCTAAAAGAAATGCATAACCAATGTTGTAATAGTTATGAACATTTTCTTCTTCTAAATCTGATTCTAACTCAAAGGATTATAAATCTATTGTTGAGACTGGTGTTGATTTTGATTCCAATGCTAAAATGATGTTAGTTCAAAAATAAAACCTGACTCTAATTCTAATTTTTCATCTGATGGGTATTCTTTTATAATGATGTCTTATTAAATTCTTGGTATTGGATAAGTAACAACCTATAATAGCACGATGGGCTCCACAAAGACTAGTTTGTTAGAGTGGGACTCCTCTAAGATGGGAAAAAGGTCAAGAGACAACTCCTCAGATATTGGCTCTTGAAAAATAGGCACATGGTCATGGTAATGATTTTCCCAAAGGTATTTATAATCATTAATAAATGGCTCATCAAAGACTGGCTTCTCAGTGTGAGACTCCTTGACAACTATTATATGATAAATAGGTGATTCATCATAGGTTAACTTATCACAAATGGTTGGTTTAACAAAAACATCTTGGATTGGTTGGTTCTCTTGGCCTTGGTTTTTAATGAGTTTAAAAATACCATTTCTGATCATAACTTGGTCTTTAAATGATTATATGGGTTGAGGTTTGGATAAGATTCATACTAGATGAGGAATGACTTGTAGTTAGATAATGGTAGGTCCTTGGGGAGCATGACTACTCACATGAACCAAAGGAAAGAGTCCTAAGATGGTAATGATAGGGTGTTATGGGGTTTAATTGCTTGCACAATCCAAAGGACTAGGTCCTATAATGATAAAGGGGCATTATGGAGCTTGTTTTCTTGCATAAACCAAAGGATGAGGTCTTGGTATGGGAATGGTGCAACATTTTTGGTCCTAGAATAGAAATGGTATGATGTGGTGGATCTTGATTACTTGCATAAGCCAAAGCATCCAAGTCTTCCTCATAAGCCATATCATCCTAGTTTTGAGTTGGCTCATAAGCTAGTTCTTAACCGTGTTCCATGTATTTATTATTGAAAAGAGGGTATGTATCCATATTTAAAACATCATTATCTATAGTTGGGTCTTCAAAGTCCTATTCACAAGCATCTTCATACCAATCAAGGTCTCGATTTGAATCATAAGTTGCTTCATGACTTTGTTCCCATGAATGATTAATATGAGGTAGATAGAAATCTATCTGACAAACTATATTAACATCATTGGGGTCTTGACTAAAGCCAAAAAAGTCATTTTGAGTGGCCATTCTATCATAAGTCAGATTGTAAGTGACTCCACCATAAGTGTAGCTAGACATATCTGCATAAATGATGAAATCTCTAAAATTAAAAAGGCTTATAGTTATACAAACTTTGAAAAACTATGTCCAAAGGACAAATGGTTGAAAATTGGTCTAACTTGGTCAAAGGGGTGGAGTTGTATCTCCAATGTGGTCTGAAAGTGGAGTTGTATCTCCCAAATGATTTTTGCTAAGAATTGGCATAAAATAACCTAACTTCAAATGTCTAATTTTAAATGTCATACACACAAAATGTCAAGCATCTAAATAAAAATTGGCATGTCAAAGGTTCAGGTCAAAGTGTTCCAAATAATGTCTAAACTAGGAAAGGGAAAAGTTAACTTACTAGGTCTTTTTTTCAAATGTGGAGTCAAAAGCTAAGCTCAAACAAATAGGCATGATGTGATTTGATTTAATCTAACAAGTTTGAAAATAATTTTGACACAGACTTGACACACATAATCAAACATAAACATGATCATTTGGCACAAGGAATAAGGTAAAAGGCTCTTTGAGAAAGGTTGTGTTCTCCCAAATAAAGGCATGAACAATGATGAGGATAGGTGTTGAATAAACAAACCATCAATAGTTTTTAAATTTGGGTAATCGATTAACCAAAGTTATGCAACCCAAAATATAAATATCTATGTATTAGCCCCATGAATTGAGGCCTAAATACAAATCAATCAATTTTTGAATCCAAACTTGACAAGGCTAATTGAAAACTCAACGATGAAAACTAGGATTTGACTAAACAAGCTAGACAAAATCAAACAACATGATGGCATAAGACAAAGGTCTAAATGGTATACATGACATGGTTTGAAACAAATGGTTTTTGATACAAGGTGAAATAAGTCTTGAAATAAATTGAGCAACCTAATGGTGTAAGCATGCTCGAATGATATGGTCAATACTATGTTTCAAATACTCAAATGCAAAATGGTTTGTCATTATTTTTGTAACATAATAGTACCCTCTGTAACTCAAATGACACAAACACAAACAAGTTTATAAAAAAAATTACGGCACAAGTGTGGTGTAAAATGGCCAACATAACACCTCTTTACACAAAAGAGTGACGTACAAACAAGTTGATTTGAACATGGTTTATAAATAAACAAACAAATAAGTTATAGTCTCAAAAACACCAAGTGAGATAAATGGCCAAAATACACTAAGTATAATTATCCAAATCCTAACAAGGGTATGTAAAAATGGGGTTGACTAAAACTATCATGGTTTCAATCATTCTAGGGGAATCAATTGCATAATGACTTTCACGCCAAATAATGCAAAAGAAAAGCATAAAAATTAGGTGACCATAGTATTGGCTAGTTATAAAAAAGTCTAGTCCTTTTTACAGCCACTATATATTGATGTTCGCTCAGTGTAGTGTGATGTCTAAATGCCGATATGTCTTGTGTGAAACTCTAATTAAGATCAAGTGAAGTCAATGCTAGTAGTGAAACCCTAGGTCAAAACTTCCATAAAGAACTTACGAGAGGTAATGATGTCCTCCTCACAAGCCAAGATGCAATGAAATGAAAGACATAAAAATAAAGACATTAGGGTCATTTTCAAGGTCACCCAAACTTTGATGAATTTTTGGGGAGTGCTTTAGATGACATTCTTTCTAAGCCTTGGACTAGGCTTTGTGTAATAGGAATGACACTTTTGATTCTAAAGGTTCCCTATAGGGGACAAATGGAAGAGCATACATGAAACATTCCTCTTTTTTCCAAATAAAGAGTTAATCTAAACAACTATTACAAATAATAATTTACAAGTGTGTTCAATTTTAAGCCCAAATGAAAGTGAGGTGGTGTTCATTTGACCCCTTGGTCTTAGTTACAAACTTTGAAAGCATTCATCATAAACATCTAAAAATTTTAAACACAAAAACAAATTTCCTAATTGATTTTTAAGCATACAAAAGGTGATCTAAACATGTTTTTGTCAAATGTCAAGCTTGGTCCTATAGCAAAAATGTTAGCATGTCCTTTAGCTTTGAAGCTATTTTTGGTTTGAAATAATGAACTTTAGAAAAATAGCTCTCAGGTCTATGTTTTTGGAAAAACACAATGACTGACATCAGTTATATACAGCTGATGATGGTTACCTTGGCTAACCAAAATATAATCGATGTTGGTTTTTCTAACTGACATGGGTTAAGCTATGTAACCAATGTTAGTCTTACTTATCAACGTTGGTTACTGTGTAAAATTATGGCAACCAAAAATGGAAAAATAAAGTTAGAAAATCAATTTTAAGGGTCCAAATAAATATTTTAGAGTTTCAAAATGATCTTCTTTAGGTGTGAGATGCATCTAGTCCCACCGAGCATGGCATTATATGATCTAGGAATTTTACTCAAGAGAGGATGGTTAGTATAGTGTTAGTTCCAAAATGAGACAAAATGAAATAAACACACTAATAGCATACAATCTCTAGACCTAGAGACTAGGGAGAGCTTAGTTACCAAAAACAAATGACAAACACAACTAAAAAGTAAGGAATAAAATACAAGAATTCCTTCACCTTCCTTGGATGCTCTAGATGCCTTTGTAGTAGTGGTTTTCTCAGTTTTGTGCTCATGAAGTCCTTGGCAATGGAAACTTGGCTACCTCCATCTCTCCTTGGCACCTTTGGCTTATGTCTTGGCTTGGCTTGGAATCAATTTGGCATGGTAACACTAGTTTCATGAATATTTTAGAACCAATCTTACATTATAACTTTGCATTCTCAAGTCTTAAAAATGATGTGGTAAGGACCCCTATTTATATATTTTTGTAAATGTCTAGAATCAACTTGAACCATCCATCTTGAGATGAAGATGTGTGGTTGAGGATTAATCCAATTTTTTGAATTAAGTTTGTAATTATCCTCATCATGACATTTTAAGAAGGGGAAATTAAGAGGCATGAAGGGCATCATGGAAGACATTGATGAGGCATGGAGGGCATGAATCATGATATTTGTGGCATTTATGGCCTATGATGTCTTTCCAAGAAATGAGGTCACTTAATGATGCAGATATTCAATATTCATTTCTAAAAATAAGTATTCAACAAGTTTCCATGCAATTCTTAATTAGGCCTTGATTTGGATTAATTATCTCTTAAGCACGATTAAGCACTTTGTGCACAAATTACTCAAATTGATCATAATGCCTTGTTATTGGTCCAAAATTTGACTAGATTGAAATTGGAAGGCAATGTTAGATGTGTTGGATCTGTATTCCCATTTAGAATGTTACCAACAATAAATAACAAAGGCACATGTCTTGTGCAAGAGATTTTATAAGAAAGTGTAATCCATAACACCCAAGTATAAAATTGGTATTTTGACTTGAAATGATCTGATCAAAGTTAGCTGGGCCATAAATTGCATTGACTCATTTACGGATACCCTAGCCAAAATTGGCACTTGAATATGTCAATTTCACATTATTTAGCATGTTTTAGATTTTTTAGGCTAAATTGTGCATTTTGGGTGGAAATTGGTCAAAATCTTGATCGAAGGTTATTGGCGGCCATATGTATGTGTCTAAAGTGATAAGCTTAATGGTTCCACATGTGACTCTATTTATGAGTTATTGACTTAGCATGAGAAATAGTTTGCAAAGAATAAGAGTATACCTACTAAAAAGGCTCAATATATTAAGAATAGGTCCCATCATAGAGATCATCATCATGCATAGTGATAGTTTTAGAAGCATTATTTAAGACACTCTATAATTCATTCTCTAAGACACTCTCTATAACCTTCTAGATGGTATCTATAACATTATCATCAGTACTCTCTGGGATCTTCAAAATTCAAACATCAACATAAGCATTCTTCTCACTCATATGGTTCTTCTAATGATTTAACTTATTTTGGATCTCATCAGCATAATAAAGAGCCTAGATGTTTCAAATGTGGTGGTATTATACATCTTGTATATGTATGTCCTTCTCAATGACTCCACTCTAAACATAAAAATAAAGCTAGGGAAAATTGTGTGGATCATTCTAGTGGTAGATCTTCTAGTTACTCCAACTATTCTAGTTACTCTAACTATTCTAGTTATTCTAACACTTCCTCTAATTAGGAGGTATCTTAAATGGCTGAGGTCTATGGTCTTGATGAACTTGTTAGCTTACTTTGAGTGATCATTGATTCACCCATCTTGTATGAGCTATTAGGCTCAAGACTAGGTTCTATTATAGTAGCAATTTTTTGTCTTATGTTCTTGCTTTCAGATCCATTTTCAGATTTATATACTTGATATTCATGACATGGAGTAGACATGATTGTTTGATTTTGTTTTTCTCATTGCATATCTTCTCACCTCTCTCATAATAGGGGAAAATCTATATCATTTGGTTGATCTTTGATCAATCATTGGTAACAGTATGAGTTGACAGGGGTTACTAACACCTTCAATATTGATCAAAGATCATGAACATTTGTTGGACATTAGAGAGATGTGCTATACATAGTATGGTTTGGTCACTTTGATGAGATTTTGGGTGAATCCTTTGATCTGAGAAACATTTTAGATGATAATTCGGGTGATGGTTCTACCCCAATCGATGATGGAACTTCTGGGAGCCATAACTTTTCCACCGTAGCTCCAATCGACTCACCATTTTAACCATTGGAAAGCTATGAATGAGGAGAATGTGGTGAGATGGAATTGAGATTTGATAAATTGATTTTTCCCCCAAAACCCCAATATAATTTCCCCAAATTTTAATTTTAGTAGTGCAGTCTAAAACTAGTAAGTTTCTAAAAATAGTAATTCTTCAAATTTTGTATTGTTGTAAATCATGGAAGTTGAACCACTTGATCTCCCTCGAGATTGGTGACTTTAAACATCCTCCTCCTACCTTAAAAATGTGTATAAATTAATATGTAACCCAAAATGGAAATTAGACATCTCTTCTCAGAGATAAGCATATGTTTGGATCTACAAATTTTGTTGAATAAAACATCTCTTCTCAGAGATAACATTATTGTTATTACGTTGTTCTTGTTTCTTGAATTATATTTCAACGAAAGCTTCTAAGTTTTGGATTAGCCTTATATGGATCAATGTATTTGGATAGGTTTTGATCATTTTCTAATGAATTAAAGTATGATGATCATAGGGGATGAGTAGGATTTAATCATGTTCATCATCCTTTTATGCCACAACTCATAGGGAAATTTTTTATATGGAGAAACATTGGTTTTGGTTAGTACTAGGATATATAGTGCACCAATTACAATTGATTTAGAGTTTTATTTGATGATTTTAGATTTAGTGCTCCATTATTTTTCTTATGTACCCATTTGGATCAAGGGGGAGTTTATTGGGTCATTTTATGATCCAAATTTTTTATTCTTTATTTAATTATTTTACTAGGTTAGTTGTTAGATTAGTTAAAACCCATTAGTTGGTTTCTTTATAACCAACTTGAGTAAGATTTTTAAAATCTTAGGAATGTACAAAAATAAATAATCTTTTCATTGAATATAATTTTGTTATCATTCCTCCCATTTCAAAATAAATAAAAAAACATGCACCCATACACTAAATAAAATTTTGGTTTCTTGGCAAGTCCCTTATAGGTGTCCTGATAGGCCCATAAGATAGTTTGTGTTATTTCATCCCATTCCTTTCTCTATGTACTCATACCCTAATAAGTATGTTCTCTAATATTTTGTTAGAGAATTTTTTGGTGTCATTAACTTGTGGGTGATATTGAAAACTCTTATGTTTTTTCATCGTAAAATTACTCAGTATCATTAAAGTCATTTTTGGCTAAAAAAATGAATACCTTAGTCACTGGTGATACTAAACTAGTAACCAAACCTAGTGATTAAGTTTTCATAGATAAATTGGGACAAAATGTTAATCATGAAATCCATAGTCACTTTTTATTTATCCCATCAAGTTAATTAATTTTTTCCTTAATTATATATCGTGTCAATCTTTATTTTGGTAGGTTGATTATGCCAATAAAATCAATCACCCATTTCTTAAATGTTCCCAAGATCATTATTAGCATCAATGACTAAATTTTATATTTAACCCTACATGTTGTCACTAAATTTCATACCCTATAAGAGGGTGTTCAATCATCTTCTATATTTGGGAAACGTGGGAACACTTCTAGGTATGTGGGTGTACCTATTTTGGAAGTGAGCCTCTAGATTTTAAGTGCTAGTTCCCTGAATGTATATTTAATTGTTTTCACTTATGTTAATGCTTTCTTATGGGAAAAGAGTTATAATTTACATGAAATAAATGTAATCTAAGGGGGTGATATACAAGGATGTATTTCATATGACCATCATACTTTTCAACACTAATAAATAAAACACAAAAACTAACTTCTAAGTCCTATGGATCCTAACATGAGTGTTTCAATACAGAGGTGAGATGTATGAGATCTATCCAAGGTAATTGAACCATAGGTTGATTTCAAACACTAAGGCTCATTGTACACTTAGAAGATAGGACCATACAATTGACAACACTTCATATGAACTATTAGAATAGAACTCTCACACAACCATAAAAGGCTAAGGGGAGAAAAAGATAGAGAGCAATCACTTTGCACCACCATTTATCACTTGCACACTTAAACAATTATCTAGAAACTAAAAATCATAAATACATTAATGTTCAAAGGCACAATATGATTTCATTCTAGTATGGATTCACCATACATAGAGTGAAACCTCTTTATAATATCTCAAGAGTTATATTTATAGAAAATGGGGGAAATAAAGAGAGGGAATAATGCCTTTGAGAGTGGAGGAAAGACCTCCAGATCAAGAAGTGAGGTGGTAGCCTTTTATTACCTTTATATTTGTGTGTCTTGTTTAACAAACATATTTCTAGTTATATCAATAATCACAAGCTCTTCTCATTGGCCAAGGGATCTCACTAAAAGACAAGGGAATATTATGTATAGTGTTAAAGTATATTTGAATATAAAAAATGAGCTTAATTGCCTCTCCAAGTATCAGCTCACCATCTCAAGACTCTAAGTCCACTTACCCTAATCATGATGATCAAATCCTTGAATCTTGATAGTGATAAACATGTCATGCCTTGGGTAGTGGAGTACATAATTTTTTGATGATGGGTATGCTTGAATTTATTAAATATTCATCCATTTTAATATTTGAATCATAGGTCCCACCTATAGTCAAAAAACCAATATAAAGGTATTGATTTTCATATAGTCTTTATAGTAAAATAGACCCATGGATCATTTAACACCTTCTATATTATAATCGGTTCAAATAAACATATTATATCTCTATGGGGATTGAGAATTCATATATGCATGGATCCTTCCTTAACCTGGTGAACCAATCACAAAAAATAACCCTAAAAGATCTAACTTATCAAACTAGAGATCAATATAAGCTCTAATGGCACTACCTTATGTTCCCCATGCTTGAGTGTATCAGCCAGACTCATCTATGAAATTTGAATGAGATTTAATGGTGTCAAGAAGACCTTGAAAAGTCTTATTTTCCATTATTGAAAATGGATTCTCATACTCCATTAATAACCTTGGGTTTACCTTCACTTTAATTGGTTGTTGAAATCTGACTTGGCTCATTGATGCATTACCTCTCATTCACTTTATCAAATCTTCCATATATGAATAATCACAAGCGCTCAAATCCACCTTTGATTTTTCAACCTTATCTCTACTAATTCCATGTGTCAAACATGCATTAATCCTCAAGATTTTATTGTCAATCTATAGCTTCATGTGTTTGTACCATGTGTTGACCCCTCAAGCTATCTTATTGTTTAACTCATCTCACACCACTAGATTAAGATGTATGATCAAGTGAGGACCATTGATCTTGTTGGGGCCCACTATTTGAAAGCTAATGGCTAGTTCATGATCTTAAAATTAATAGTCAATAAGATGTCATTTGATGTTCATGTAACCATTATTGATATTCGTATGACCATCAAATTTAAGCTCAATAGGATTATCTTGATCTGTCTTTAAATTTGATGTTCATTTGACCGTCATTCATCATTCCAAAGAATGTGATTTACATCCCATAGACTATCAAATTTAAACATAGGTATATTTTATCTTGAGCTTTAACTTGACGTTCACATGAATGTCTTATGTTTTTTGACCAACTTTGAAATCTTGGATCTTGAAGTGTGAGAAACATGGAGGTCCCAAATTTGTAAGAGATGATCTTAAGGTTAAAAGGGACAAACTCATTTCATATTCTAGTCTTGAGAGCTTCAAAATCAAATATATTCAAAGTTCACTATGGCTAGTCCATAATTGCTTCTATGTGACATCCCATAATGGCCGAGCTCAAATGACTATGGGAAACTTAGTAGAAATTCTTGGGAGCCCAACTTTACACATGTATAACTCCATTTGCACTTCATTGGAGGACCTCAAACTTGGAACATACCAGCTTGGGACTAATTTTAACAAACCCATGTGGTCACTTTCCCTTGATTTATCCACACATGTGAGATATGGCCTTAGCAAACTACCCACTTGCACTTTTTACCATTGGACCCAAAATGCCTAGGTGAACATAATGAAGAATTGGATGAATACTAAGATCTTCCTAAGTCATTCCAAGCACCCTTAACATCCCATAGGGTTTTTGAAACATTCTCCATGACATTATAAAAGGTTCAATTACAAGATTTTGGCTATAGGGGGTTGACCCATTTTGGCCTATGGGAAAAAATGGTTAACATTCTTGGTGATTTACCAAGCGTTACATGCCTACCTATACAAAAGGAACCCAGACATATTGCCTAATCCTATCCATTAGGATATAGAGTCACATTTATAGTAGGTTTCACATATAAAAATCATTGAATGATACATAAAGCATAAGGGAACACAAAAATAAGCAACACACAAGACAAGAAACAACATGTGCTTCAAGGGCACTTATTGAATAGAACACAACAAGAAAATAAACATACACCTAAACACTAACTAATATAAGATTAACGCTTCCTCTAAGATTAAAGGGGAAGTTTGACAATTTTATTTCATCATGAGATGAAGGATTGAATGAGGTAGGCAACTCCTTGATGCTTAGTCTTGATGCCTAATTATTCTTTATTTCAAATATTAGCCTCTTTAGCATGATGTTTAGTGAGAATCAAGTAGCTCCAAATAGGTCAGCTATGTGTGTCTAGATAGCCTCAACCTTTTCATATGGTTCCTCAGCTATGACCTCCAATGATAGTTGAATAAGGCTTACCTTTTTTATCTCTATGGTGCTCTCAATAAGATTATATTTCTCTTTAGCTACAAGTTCCTCAAGCTTATCAAGGAGATCTAAATAGTCCACCCAATCTTGTTCATTTTCCTCCATAGAAAAAAATTCCTCCACCTTCTCATGTACTTGACCCTCAACTTGGTAAATATCTTCAAGCTCTTAAAAGAGATTCATTTGTAGCTACCAATCATTATTGATAGAATGTGCTTGATGTTTGAGAGAATCAATATTTTATTCTTCACATCCCCATATATATGAATATGGATCAATACTAGGGGGTATCTCAACTATTCTTGAGTAATGTCAACCTCCACCTTGTCCTCACTTTACATGTCTATAACATCTTGAACACTAGCATCACCGAATAGCTCTATGACAATAGATTCTTGATCAGTAGAATAACCTTCATATTTATGCTTGAGATTGTCATCTATAACTTTATGTTTAGATAAGAGTCTTCCTCAAATGCCTCTCCCTTTGTGTCTTGGCCACATTTCTCATGGATAGTTGCAAAAGAGTCTTCAATAAGTTCTTCTTCCATATTAAACTCTACATCAATAACTATGATAGGATCTTCAATGTGATTTTATTTATCTACGAAGGCAGAGTTGCACTTGTGGTCACCAATGGGGTCCCTATGGTGATTTCATCCTCATAGTCACTCATTACATATTCTTGGTCATCTTTAGCTTGGATATTCTCCCCTCCACTTACTTCCCTCAATATGGGCTCATGTGAAGGAGATGGGATATGAACTGTAGTGGAAGGTTGGAAAGTTGGATATGGAGTGTGGGATGGAGTGTGAGGGGTAGGAAATGGATTATTAGTGGATTTAGGAAAGATGAAATCATTATTAATCTCATAAGGAAGTGACTTCTTTGGATGATTGGAATGAGGGAAACCTAAATAAGCAATAGTTACATCTTGTCAATAGCTTTCTTAAAAATATTCAATAGCAACGTGTTTATTTTTGATCTCTTTACCCTCCCACATACTTAGCCTATCTATTGAGCATTGAAGTAATTTACTTAAAAAGTCTATTTATCTTTTGATATCCCATTTAATTTCATATTCAACCACATCCCATGCATTCATCCATTTTTGGAAAAAAACTTTTTAAACATTCCATGAGATGGTTAGGAAGCACATCAAACTCATCATCTCATGTCCCCATATTATCTTCACTCTCTATCAGCTCTAGTAAGCTCACCAAGAGGGATTAGACATGAGGTGGGATTTATGGAGGAAGAGGAGGGTAATGATGAGGATCAAGACTAACTTCAATTTATTGCATTATAACTTGCATGAATCTATATCTTGCCTTGTAATACCTTGATATAGAGTCCATATAAATGTCATGTTACTTATGACAAGACTCATAGGAGTACACTTGAGGTTCATAGGTATCATGGTATGGTTGGTAGGACTCATATTGGGATTGTTAAGAAGGCATTTATTAATTAATATCTTGGTATCCTTCCTCACAGGGTTGTCTAACAACATGGTGTCTATCAAGTGGAGAAAATGGAGAGTTATAGGTTTATCATGGCTCATAGGACTGATAGCCATTTTGATAGGGTTGTTGGGGAGTATATTGTGGTTCATAGTAAGGTTGGTAAGGAGGTCCATGATGATGGGGAATCAAGAACAACAAATAGCTCTGATCCCACTTGTTAGGATCTTGCTCCTCAATAAGAGCACAATATGATTACCTTGTATTAGCAACTAAACATGCGGAATTAACTAGAAGCAATAAGTAATTAGAATTCACAAATGACACAGAATATTAGAGATAACACAAACTATATTAATACTCATCCAAAAAAGAATACAATGAAGAGATGCCACACTCTTCCACACCTTTCAGGCTTCCCACACCAAGTGTATAGTAATTCTTCTCAAGAGTTCACTCTCCTACCAAAAATGCTCCCAACACACAACTCACACACAGAATTGGTGTTCACCTCCAACCAGTCAGTAATAACCCTGCCAGTACACAAGTACTCAAAGTACTTCAAGTAGATCTCCCATAAGCTTGCAACAACCTGTAACTCAACAGACCTTACTTACACATGTAGATCTCCTATGAGCTTGCAACAACCTACAACTCAAATGATCTTACAATGGAAGGATCTTCCTTGCCTTCCTCTATTTTCTCATCTATGGAACTAGAAGGAGCTACACTTGCTCAACTCTAACTAGCACTCTGGCTATCTAGCACACTTTACAATACATGCCAATGGGTCTATAAATAGATCCCACACTTAAACAATAACTTAGACTTCTAATTTACAATAATTAGACTTGCAACTCAAGACCAAAAATAGCCTTTTATATGCAAACACTCAGTTCAATGAACTAATTATTCGTGCAATGAATAGTTCTGGAACCGCATAGGTGACCGACGTCGGTCCCTGTCTGCCTGGAGGTGACTGATGTCAGTCAACCTCCTATCGATGCTAGTTTCCCTTCTACACTTTAGATGACCGACGTCGGCTACACTACCGACACCGGTATCCCTGGAACTCAGCAACCTCCTCCATGTCTGCACAGTTGAAGCTTTTAGCTCCATAACCTAACAATCTCCCATTTGGAGATAAATAGCTACAACTATACATGTACTTGTACATCATCTAGTTTGTTCCCTTGGCTCTGTATCCCTCTTCAAAATCACTCTTGAAGACCAACCACCACAAATCCTATGGTGCACCTCCTATCATCCAAATCACCTACCACATTCGTATCTAAAAACCCATGTAGAAAATCACTTGACCCTACATAGCATGTGCACATGCTGCTGGTCCCTTTAAGAATCCACTAAACTACCCTCCAGTGCTTCTTTCCTAGATTGACCCCAAACTTTTTTGACAGCTCCCATTACTTGGGAAATCTTAGGTCTAGTACATACCATGCACTTAACCTCATTATGTGAATCAAGACACTATTCATAAAACTGTCCAACCCTTGGTGTGCTAACCAGTTTCACACAATCATTCAGAGACAAAATCAACCTATGACCTTCCATGTCCCTAGAACACACTCATGTCAAATAATCTTGCTACTCCCAGATTCCTCATGACACACCTCTGAACTAGCTTTACCTTTAGTTCAGCAACACCCTGTATGTGTAACCCTGCAACAAGCACATCATATAGTAACAGGATAATAGTAAAGAGAAACATAATGGTCAAACCTCCATTATCCTATAGCTTACTTAAGACCATATACCTTGGACTTCTATCTCACGTGTCCATTCCCACTCTTCTTTATCTTGAACATCCATTCATCTCTCAGTGCTTTCTTCTAACTGGCAACTCCACCAAAAAACTCCTGTTTGGTTCTTCTCCAAGGAATCACATCCTTCATCCATGCCAAGCTCCCACTATTTCCTAGATCTACCTACTCTATTTCTTTAATAACTTCCTGGTTCTTGACCATCAGTGAGCAACAAGTAGTGTAAAGAAGGGAAATGACAAATTTGAGGCTTACTTACCCTTTAAGTCCTCCATATGGGTGCTTGAGACTCCTTGACAGCTTGTTATCCACCCAAAATCTGTCTCAGTGATTGATGCTGGTCACATCTCAATCTGCATCTGACTGATGTCAGTTCCATGTGACTACCTCATCACCAACATCGATTCCCTCTGACTGACACCAGTGTTTATCTATCTAGATTCATCGACGTTAGGCTGCACATAGCTGATGTCAGTCCCTATCTGGATGTTGACACTGGTTTTCTAACCGACGTCAGTCTCTATGTTTTACTTGTGAGTGATGACCTTTTCCCACGAGCTCTTTTTGGATCAAACCCTTATCCATATCAACCTTTCTCTACTCAGAATTATTTAGCCCCTTGCATTGATCTCTATCCATCACCTTCTCCTTGAAAACCAAGGCTTTCCTGTTCTTATCACAAACATCAAATTTCTCAAGAAAAATCACTTTCTTCTTTTGCATACAAAAATCTCAATCCATGCTTTTCAAATCCAAAAGCATACCCTTTGACTCAAGAACATGCATCCCCTTCTTATTCATGTGACCAAGTCTATTAAGCCACATCTTCGAATCTATAGTTAAAGTAGATAAACTAGAAGGAGAATCAATAATACAAGTAGATAGATAAAGCGTACCTACTTTCTTACCTCTTGCTACAATAAGTGCACCCTTGGTAACCTTCCAAGAGTCTGTTGTGAGAGTTACTGTGCAACCCTCATCACCCAACTTTCGAATAGAAATCAAATTCTACTTCAAGATTGGGATATGCATGACCTCCTTCAACACCCATGTGTTCCCTGTCTACAATTTCAGCTTCACTTTCCCTTTGCCAACCATATGACAAGGCTTACCATCCCCTAAATAAATTTCTCCAAAGTCTCCCTGGACATACTCATGAAAAAATTTCCTATTTGGGGATGCATGAAAAGAGGCACCAGAATCTAAAACCCAAGACTCTACTTTATCTAAGGAACATACTAGAGCATCCTGTGCAACATAATCTACAACATCTACTTCTTCATGTCCTTCATGCTGATCTTCATCCAACCTGTAACCTCTCTTTAAGTGCCCTTGCTTTCCACATTTCTAGCAGGTTATGATGCCATACCTGGACTTGGATCTCTTGCCTATCTTAGACCTTGATCTCCCATGCACGATATTTTCTCTTTGCCTTCCCCTGCTTTCCACACTCAAAGCATTTCTTGATGATTCACATGTGCTTTTCCTATAAATTTCTTAATTCAAAATTACACCCACAACATCATCCACTTTTAAGATTTTTGAAGCAGACGGAGTATTATTAACTGCCACTACCAAACTCTCCCAAATTTTAGGTAATGAGCATAAGATTAAGAGAGCCTTAATTTCATCATCAAAAACAATATTGACTGAATTTAACTAGTTTACCAAACCATGGAAATCACTAAGATGACTATGAACAAATCCACCTTCCAACATTTGCAAATTAAATAATTGCTTCATAAGAAATACCTTATTCAAAGTTGAGGGTTTTTCATATAAATTTGCCAAAGATTCCATCAACTCTACCGTTGTCTTAGCCTGAGATAAGTTGTAAATCACAGACGATGCAAGGCTAAATCTTATAGATCCCAAAGCCTTCTGATCAAGAACCTCCCATTCTTCAACCTTCATATCCAGGGGCTTGCATACAACCCCACCCAACGGTAAGTACAAATCTTTCTGATATAAATAATCCTCAATCTGCATCCTCCATAATTGATAGTTCTTGCCATTAAACTTTTCCATTCATAGCTTACTTTCTTCTGCCATTGCTATACTCCCACTCAAATAGAAACCCCTATGAGTAACTTGTAATCAACACACACTAACCAGATTTGAAACACTTGTTAGTAACCCAACCAAAACCTCTGATACCAATTGATGGGGAATCAAGAAAAATAAATAGCTCTGATCCCACTTGTTAGGATCTTGCTCCTCAATAAGAGCACAATATGATTACCTTGTATTATCAACTAAACATGCGGAATTAACTAGAAGCAATAAGTAATTAGAATTCACAAATGACACAGAATATTAGAGACAACACAAACTATATTAATACTCATCCAAAAAAGAATACAATGAAGAGATGCCACACTCTTCCACACCTTTCAGGCTTCCCACACCAAGTGTATAGTAATTCTTCTCAAGAGTTCACTCTCCTACCAAAAATGCTCCCAACACACAACTCACACATAGAATTGGTGTTCACCTCCAACCAATCAGTAATAACCCTGCCAGTACACAAGTACTCAAAGTACTTCAAGTAGATCTCCCATAAGCTTGCAACAACCTGTAACTCAATAGACCTTATTTACACATGTAGATCTCCTATGAGCTTGCAACAACCTGCAACTCAAATGATCTTACAATGGAAGGATCTTCCTTGCCTTCCTCTATTTGCTCATCTGTGGAACTAGAAGGAGCTACACTTGCTCAACTCTAACTAGCACTCTGGCTATCTAGCACACTTTACAATAAATGCCAATGGGTCTATAAAGATCCCACACTTAAACAATAACTTAGACTTCTAATTTACAATAATTAGACTCGCAACTCAAGACCAAAAATAGCCTTTTAAATGCAAACACTCAGTTTAACGAACTAACTATTCGTGCAATGAATAGTTTTGGAACTACATAGGTGATCGATGTCGGTCCCTATCTGCCTGGAGGTGACCAACGTCAGCCAACCTCTTGCCAATGCTGATTTCCCTTTTGCACTTTAGATGACTGACATTGGTTACACTATCGACGCTAGTATCCCTAGAACTCAGCAACCTCCTCCATGTCTGCACAGTTGAAGCTTTTAGCTCCACAACCTAACACATGATAGGGATATTCACCATGGTTGTTCATGTCAACCTCATACATCAAGGGAAACATAATAACTAATCAAAATTTTAAATCAGATATACTTGGGTTGCTTATAACTAGAATCTATCATTTAAAGTCTCCATTGGTGCTAGATTGATTGATTCTAAAATTTGATAGAGGAAAGGCATGCCAAAAATATTTCTAATCTCTTAGACCTTGGTCCCACCATGCATTCCATAATTATTGTCACCAAATATCATACCCTAGAAGAGGGCATTTAATCCTCTTCTATATTTGGGTAACATGGGAAAACTTCCAGGTATGTGGGTGTACCTATAGTGGAAGTGAGCCTCTAGATTTTAAGGGATATTTCCTTGAATGTATCTTGAAGTGATTTCACCTATGCTAATGCTTGCTTATGGTAAAATATTTAGAAGTTGCACATGAAATAAACCTAATCTAAAATGGTGATACATTGAGATGTATTTCATATGACCATCATAATTTCCTTCACTAAGAAATAAGACACATAAAATAACTTCTAAGTCCTAGGGATATTAACATGAGTATTTCAATATGGAGGTGATATGTATGAGATCTATCCAATGTGAGTAAACCATAGGTTGATTTCAAACACTAAAGCTCATTATACACTTGAAATATAGGACCATACACTTGACAACACTTCATATGAGCTATTAGAATAAAAATATTTCACAAACATGAAAGGATAACGGGAGAAAATGATAGAGAGTAATCACTTTTCACCACCATACATCACTTCCATACTTATAAAATTATCCAAAAACTGAAAATCAAAAATGCATTAATGTTCAAAGGCATAATATGATGTCATTTCAGTAGGGCTTCACCATACATGGAGTGTAACCTCTTTAAAATAGCTCAAGATCTATATTTATAGAAATTGGGAGCAAGAGAGAGGGAACAATGCCTTCAAGAGTGGAGGAAATCCCTCTAGATCAAGAAGTGAGGTGGCAACCTTTAATTACATTTTTGTTGTGTGTCTTGTTCAACAAATAGATTTCCTACAATCTCAATAATCATAAGTTCCTCTCATTGGCCAAAGGATCTCACTAAAATATAAAGGCTTATTATGCATAGTTTTAAAGTCTATTTGAATGTAAATAATGCTCTTAACTACCTCTCTAAGTACCAGCTCACCATCTTAGGACTCTAAGTTCACTTGCCCTGATCATGAGGATCAAATCCTCAAATCTTGATACTGATAAATATGCCATGACTTGGGTGGTGGAGTACCTACTTTGTTGATGTTTAGAACCCTTGCATTTATTACATATTCACATATTTCCATATCTGGAGCATAGGTCCCACCTATAGTCACAAAACCAATCTAAAGACATTGGTTTTCCTATAGTCTTTATAGTAAAATAGACCTATGAATCATTTATCACCTTCTATATTATAATAGGTGAAAATAAACCTATTATATATCTATGGGGACTAAGAATTCATATATACATGGATCCTTCTTTAACTTGGTGAACCAGTCATAAGAAATAACCCTACAAGTTCTAACTTATCAAACCAAAGATCAATATAAGCTCCAATAACACTCCTTTATGTTCCCCATGCTTGACGATATAAATTAGACTTATCTATGGCATTTGAATGAGATTTAGTAGTGTCAAGAATACCTTAAAAATTCTTGATTTCCATGGTCAAAAATAGATTCTCAACCTCCATCAAAATCCCTAGGCTTACCTTCGCTCTAATTATCTATCAAAATCTAACTTGGCTCATTAACACATTGACTCTCATTCACTCCATCAGATCTTTCATATATGAACAAGTGGGATCCCTCAAATCTACCTTTGAATTATTAACCTTGCCCCTATTAGCGCCATGTGTTGAACACACATTAATCCTTTGGATTTTGTTGTTAGTCTATAGGTTCACTTGCTTATGCCATGTGTCAACCCCTGGAGCTCTCTAACTATTTGACTCATCTCATGTTGTTGGATTGAGATGTATGATTGAGAAAGGACAATTGATATTTTTAGGACCCATTATTTGAAATCTAATGAATATTTCATGATCTTAAAATTGATAGTATATGGGACATCATTTGAGATTCACATGATCATCATTGATGATCTTATGACCATCAAATTTAAGCTCAATAGGATTGTCTTGATCTGTCCTTAAATTTGACATTCATGTGACTGTCATTCATCATTTTTTTGAATGTGATTGATGTCCTATGGACCATCAAATTTAAACATAGGTATATTTTCATCTGAGCTTTAACTTGACGTTCGCATAAATTTTTTATGTTTTTTTACCAAATTTAAAAGCTTGTATCTTAAATCATGAGAAACATGGAGGTCCCAAATTTATAGGAGATTCTCTTAAGGTCTAAAGGGACAAACCCATTTCATCTTCTAGTCCTAAGATATTATAAATCAAATATATTCAAAGTTTATTATGGTTGGTCCATAATTTCTTGTATGTGACGTCCCACGATGGTTGAGCTCAAATGACTAAGT